>OX637532.1:138308105-138315605 GCA_951800035.1 Linnaemya tessellans
TCTGATTTAATTCTATTCAAGTATTTCCTTTTATTGAAATATTTCTATTATTTTGTTTAAAACCACATAGATTTAATTTAAGTGTTGTTCCTACAACTATTTTATGAGTGTAATTTCTTTGTTTCTTAATTTATTTATGCGTGTGTTTATGTATATATTTTAACATACACAGACTAGTGTTAAAATACTCTTATTTGTATAGACTTTTTATTATGCAGCTCATTTTTGCTTTTTAATATTTATACACATTCTTTTGCATTTATGTTTTAATAACTAAACTTTTATTGCACATATGCCTGTTTGTTAAATTTATTATGCCTTTTATTTAAAAATATTTTTTTTTATTTGTTTGTTTTTGCTTTAAAGTTAATATTTATTTAAGTATCTTTAACACATCTATATATATAGCACTCATTAATATTAATTTATTTATTTTCAATTTGTTTTTAAGTTAATTAAACTATAAATATTTTCTTGTGTTTGTTGTCTTTTTCTTTTAATTTTCTTCACAATAAAACCTTTTATCTAAATATATGTGTTTGCACGTTAAAATTGATTTGGCTTAAATAAAAGAAACTGAATCATTTATATGTAGAATTTGTTGGTTCTTCTCAGAGAACTAACAATGTTATGCCATATAAAAGTTTTCCTTGTAGTGATGGGATGTGGCCCATTCGAAATTTAATGCGAAATAGGCCACAAAAAACGAAAATTAATTCAAATATAATAATATGTGCTTCATTTCGAATTTAATACATCACAGAATCAAAAACGATTTTTAAATTAAAGCCTAGTACTTTGTTTAAAATTTCATGTGAAATTCTGACAGAACCCATACAAAAAATATTCAATCGAAATATTTGTGGAAAAATGTTGCTAAACTAGTACTCTGTTTTAATTATGAAAAACATGTGAAATTACATGAATGTTATTTATTTCGAACGGTAAGTTTTTGAAACTAAAAATTTTCTCATTGAAAATGGAAAACATTCTTTGAATTAAAAAGGAAAAAAAATGAAACTGAAATAACTGATGTTGCGCAACACTTTCCACAAATTCAAACAGAGTACTAGGCTTTACTTTCATATTTATTTATATGCATATAAACATAGAAAATGTTTATAAACATGTTTATAAAAGTACCCAGTTTTTAATTGAGTGGCAGTGAATGAAATTAAAACAAATATATTGAATATTAATTCATGATTGCCAGTTTATGGTGATCAAATAACGCAAAAAGCTATTTATTTTCTTCATAAATTAGCTATTTTTATTTTTTGGCCATTTTCAGGATATGGAATTTATTTTAATATGAAGAAGTTTATATGATCTTTTAAAAGGCTACAATATGCAAGAAGTTTTTGGTGAATCAAAAATTAGGTATAATGAAATTTTTTTTTTAAGCTACGAACAAGAATGTTGGTAAGGGGTTAACATATTTTAATGCAGTTTTTCTTTAATTGAATAAGGCTAAATTACTGGCAGCCCACATAAACCATACTGGTAAATAACGATTGAATTTGCCCATCATATATACAACTTCTGTATTTTCATTTTGACGTTGTCCCCCATAGTTTTAAGATAGTCAGTGACTTACAAAGTAAAGGCTTTCACCAGGATATGTTGCACGTAGAAATATTATCGGAAGAGAAATGGAATGCCAAAATATTGCAGGATTAACAGAAACCTAAACTATTGTAATTCTTAATTAAATTAAAATATAATTATATTAGAATTAGACTAACAATATCTCCGTATTTTTTTCTTCATTTACAGAAATAAAATTTTTCATAACTTGAAATCGGTCGTTGTGCTACAAGAATTTGATGCTTATAATCGTGTTCAGTAGGCCCAAATTGACCATAAGCAGCCAATTTTGTCAATATTACGAAATAAAAAAATGTTCTTCACTACGTGTAATTTACGAGCTTTGAGATCACTTTCTTTCAGGGTACTCTGTGGCGTATGAGTACTTTTTTTCATTTCTATAGACAATATATCACTCATACGCTCTGTTGTTACTCAGTGCATGTATGCAGTGTTTTTTCCTCTGCAAAGACGTATTTAATAGTGACTGGTATATTTTTACAGAATATCAGAAATGTAGAGTTATCTCACTTACTTTCCCTCTCCTATCATCTGTTCACTCATTTTGTTCATTTAATAGAATTTTTCTGTCACAATATTACGTTGGATTATATATGATTTTCAATGAAATATGTTGCTCTATGGCAGTAATATTTCAGCTTTAAAATCTACTTTCAAAAGCTATAATAATTTACTTTGACTATTAATACCAGTAATAAGAAGAAGCAAAATGTTAAAAAATTTTTAAAATATCTTCCCGCTTTCTAACGTTTGTTATTTTCCAAAGAAACTGTTGTAAAAATGTTTAAGATCACATAGAACACTTGCAATATTCTTAAAGAACACGGAAAAAACAGCAGTATTTTTTTTTATAAATATTATTAATTAGCACTTTAAATGCAATTTATTTGTTGATGATTAAGCAATTGTCTATATATGAAATTCATTGGTGCTTTACCAAATCTTCAGTAGACGAATGAAATCTATATAGTCAATTGCTTACCCATCAACAAATAAGTTTCATTTAAAATGGAATTATGACAATATGTCAAATAAAAAATTTCATAATAAATTAATACTTTTTATTGAAGTAGGACTTTATACAGCTTCAGAAGGTTTTAAATTGTGTATTTGATATTTTCCAATTCCCAGTTTGGTACTTTTTTGCATACTTTTTGCACTAAGTGCAACGCATAGTACTTGCCAAAATAATCAAGATATTCCTTCATATTCCTTCATATTCTGTAACTCTTGTCAATCTCACGTCAAGACAATCTCAACAATGTTACCTGCTCCTTTTGAACAATAACACTGCTCAGCAAAAAATCATTTTTTGTCACTCCTTTAACCCTAGAACGTCATCCTTCGTCAAAATGACGACGGAAGATTTTTTTCCAAGTTAAAACCGAAAAGGAAGTTTATGAAATGTTAAGTTTTTATTAAAGATTGAAAAATAAATAAAGTAATTTCTTTAAATATTCATTAAAAAGTGTCTATTAATGCATAAGAAATTTATTTTGGTATCAATTTTTGCTCACGAAGTATTTTATAGTCTCTAGAAGTTTGCCGTAGTCAAAATGACGAAAAATTACGTTAGTGTATGTAAAATAAAAATGACGTAATGGACAAAAAAATTGTTTTTCGGGCAAAACTTTTAATTTTTTTCAGTCTAAAAATTTATTTAAAAGAAAAAAAAGATGAAGCAAATATTCAACATGTTGCATATTTTTTTGAGAGCTACATATGACGATAGCATTTCGCTTTAGTGCTTGTAGCGACCACTCCTACGTCAGCCTTTTTATTTGCTGCACTACACATATTTGATCAATATTGGATAGCTGCGGTAAATTGACAATAAAATCCACATTTTTTAACAGATTTTTTATGGTTTATAGTTTATTTTATTTTTAAAATATGTAGCTTTCTGAAAAATACGCAAAATGTTGAATATTTGATTTATCAAATAATATATTTGTTTGAGTCTTGAGGTTAATTTAATTAATATTTGTTATTCTTCGATATTTCGCTAACCATCGGTTAGCTTCTTCAGGAAATTATTTAGTTTTGTCAAAAATTTTCTTTTTTAAAAGAAAATTATTTCTTTTAAAAAAGAAAACCGATGGTTAGCGAAATATCGAAGAATAACAAATATTAATATAAATTAACCTCAAGACTCAAACAAATATATTATTTATTAAAGAAAAAAGGTTAAAAAATTAGACAAAAGAATCTTATTTGATTTATCTTTTATTAATTAAATTTTTAAACTGAAAAAACTTACGAATTTTTTTCTCCATTAATTTCTCAATAATTCCAAAACAATAAGAGAGATAGAGAAAAATTATATTCGACAAGAATAAATACAAATTTGTTGCACATCTTTTGGTGTTTTACTTTTAAAAATCGGATGACTCGTTCTCGAGCACTAAAAAAATTTTTTTCTCCATTAATTTCTGAATAATTCCAAAACGATAAGAGATAGAGACAAACTATATTCGACTAGAATAAATCCAAATTTGATGCACATCTTTTGGTGTTTTACTTTTGAAAATCAGATGACTCGTTCTCGAGTTAGGATGTCTCCGTACTTGACTAATTTGGGGGAAAAAATCCTGACCTGATGGAAAAAAACCGAAAATGGAATTGAGTTTAGCGCATAAAAATCCATATAGTCCACATAGTTTTATTTAAAGGAAGATTTTGCTGCTGAGCAGTGTAATTAATACTTCCGCCAGCCTGGGGCCACTTTCTAGGGCCATGAAGATAACAAGAGGTTGCTGGAAATTGCCAATTGCTAAAGAAAACTAGTATAACAGTGTTCTACTTTCGAGATTGTCTGGATGTGACGTTTGACAAATAGTTACAGAATAAGGGGCCTTATTATGAATTAAATGAAAATTGGTTTCATTTTGATAAATAAAACTGATAAATAAAGCTGATAACTCATAGACTATGAAGCCTAGGAGCTCAGGATAAATCCAGCACTCAGTTTTAAATGTAGGATGGCATTTTGTTGATTAGCACAACATAAATATAGTGGGCTAGTTCTAATGACGATGTCACAGTCACTGGTCCTAAACAATATCGAGCGTACGCCACTGTCATGTACGTAGTGAAAAGCCAATTTTAGGACCCTTCTTCGGAAAAGTTGTAATGAGAAGGGAAAATAAAAAAAAATGGCAGACAATTAACTAACTGCCTGTTTTTGTAAATAGAATGAATGAAAATTTTTTTTGGGTATTTATATTGAAGCAACAATAAAAAAAACTCAAAATTTGTTTTTGTTTCAATATAAATACTCTAACGAAAATTTCTATTCATTTTACAAAAACAGGTAGTTATTTAATGATTATGCGTCGTCCTTTAAGTACCGTTCCCAATTAAAACAAAAGAAATTGTGCAAATTTTTTAAAATTTCTTTAAAATATTTATATATGTAATTCAAGAATAGGTAAAAAGGTAATAATTTTGAGAATAAGGACTTGAGTATCCATTTTTTCATGATTGCATAATCGTTTAAACTTTTAAACATACACCTGAATATGTAGGTGCGTATGTATGCATATGTTAAATATTACCAATAATTTTGTTCCCATTACGAATAATGGCAACAGTAGCTGTACACATATCTAATGCTTATCTGGTTTGTGAGTTTGTATCATTTACTAACATGTCACTATTGAATCTGTGTGTGTGTGTGTGTGTATGAACCCTAAAGCAGTTGTCGTGTTAATTGTACTTAAATACATCTATATACTTATATATACATAAACAAATATGTATTTTGTATAAAGTTTGTTTGTTATTTATATGTTTTGTTAGTATGTATATGTATATGTAAGTGTATATTACTTAGAGACTACATGTAAATTAACTTTATAGTTATTTTAGATTAGTTTTTTCTTTTTTGTTTTTGCTACTTTTCAAGATTTCGTTTTTTGTTTGGATTTTGTTTGCCTTATATATTTTTTGGGGCGGGGGAAAAGGGTTTGTTTGTTTATTTTAATATTATTTTATATTTTGTTTCATTTATTTATTATTTTTTGCTCTTTTCCTACTGGCTTTCTAATATAATTATCAATTTTTAATATCATTCGATGGAATGTTGATTGTTTTAATATATTTATTTTATGTATGAACATTTGTATGTGTTTGTCTGTTATGTGGGGCTTTTAAGTTTGCAAATATGCAACTAAATTGTTGTGTGTGTTTTGTTTTTGTATAAAATGGTAGATTGTCATCAAATTAAATTTAATTGTGTGCATGCAGTAAACAACAAAGTCTATAGCAAAGACTGGCAAGACGTCATAAACAACAGGCTTAATATGTGAAAAGCCTGCTTATATTATACGCATTAATATTAAATCGTGAAAGTTATAATACAATTTCTATGTGCACTCTGTTATTTAATTTTATGACACT
The DNA here is from genome assembly GCA_951800035.1 of Linnaemya tessellans. Classification (NCBI taxonomy): domain Eukaryota; kingdom Metazoa; phylum Arthropoda; class Insecta; order Diptera; family Tachinidae; genus Linnaemya; species Linnaemya tessellans. The sequence goes on from OX637532.1 coordinate 138,314,115, forward strand.
CTACAGTTTAATGTTTCGCTAACATCGCCAATCTTTTATGGTTTAGGTGTAGTTCCTAAAACTTAAAACCAGGCTTATAGTAAATATGCCTTATGAAACATTCTCTAATGGCCAAACAATTATACCTATTATTTATGTATATTTTTGTTGTTGTTGTTTGCTGCTGTAGTTGTTTTTTTCTTAGCTTGTTAGCGTTTTTGATTATTTGTATATTGTTTGCCTGTTTGGTGTGGAGTGTCTATTGTAAGATGTTTTAAAATATTAGTTTCCCTATTATTCTTTTTTTATTTAATTTAATTTAATTTATTTTCTATGTATATTTGCATTTGCTATTTTATTATATACTACATGACTGTTGCTTGTTGTTTGGTTTTTTTTTTTTAAATATGTAGTTTGCAACTATATTCCTTTGTTTTGTATATATTATTTTCTGCTTTATTTTTTCGTGTTTTTTTTTTTTTGGTTGTGACTAAAACTATATCAATTTCCATTTCCTCAATCAATTTGTTATATTAAATCTAAAATATATATATTGTTTTTGAATATATACTTCTTTTTGCTGTTATCTGCTAAAATTTCATGACCTTATAAATTTCTATATATATATTTCTTTTTTTTTTTTTGTCTGACTGTGTTTTTGTATATAATAATTAACTTTGTTTAAAACTAACATAATAAATTAGCTGCTAACCATTCATCTTCTGGTAACTGAAATTAAGAAGAAGAAAAGAAAATATACATAAAAATTTTAATCATCTTAGATCTCACCACAAAAATTTTTAACTAAATTGAAATTTTTTTTATTTTTCAAGAATTAGTATTTTTGCAAAAAAAAAAATATTATTGAAAATCATTTTGTATTTATACATAAATATATAAATATATAGGAAATTAAAGGTGAAAATTGAAGTGATTGATACTGTTTTTTTGTTAGATGTTAATTACAAATTTAATTAATTGTTCGAAAATCAGGTGTTAAAAGCAAGATAAAATATTATTACAAAAGGTGAATAAAACAAATTTAGAGTTGAAAAAATTTCAGTATATACAAAAAAAGGTAACATTGTTCTGATATAAAATAAAGCAGAAATTTTATTTTACAAGTTGTGTGTGAGTGTGTGTGTTTTTTTTTTGGTTTTTAATGTTTAATGGAAGGCAAACATGTTATGTTTAGGAATTTTTGTTTGTTTTGCTATCGAAAAATGGAAAATATTTTACATAATAATATCTATAAGCATAATGTAATGTAACAGAAAAGTTGTTTAAATATTTTGTCATGAACAGCCAAGCTGTATGCAAACTCTATTGTGGGATATATTAATCAAGGAATTGAAAGAGAAAGTTAAATTGAATACTGGAGATTTATTATATCAACTGTAATATTATAAGATTTTTCTTAAAAACGTATTGGTAAACAAATACCAACCGAATCAAATGCTGATGCTTTTACATGTTAACAACAGAACACTACCTGCATGAAGGCGCACAATT
>OX637532.1:138318105-138325605 GCA_951800035.1 Linnaemya tessellans
TTATAGTTTTTTTTTTAGATTTTTTAGATTTTGCTGTTTAATTTTGTCGCCAAAATGTTTGTGTGCGCTTTTTTGTAATAAATACGTTTGTTTGTTTGTTTTTTTTTTATAAATACGTGTATCGTTTTAGTTCAGTTTTTGAAATAAAATTTCAAGTATATATTTTTTTGTTAATTTTTTAGGCACTAGTGCTATTTTTATTAGGTTTTCTTTAATATGAGTAAGTAGTTGTATATTTTGGTATATACACAAGTATGCAAGTATACAAAAACTCATCTCAAAAGTTCAGTTGTTTGTTAGTTAGTTGGCTAAGTTTAAACTTTTCTTGTTTGGAGGGTAGGGGAATAAAGTTGTTGTGTAGTTTCTTTTATAGTACGGATATAAATGTATAGTACGAGTACTTGCTTTTGTGTTTACCTTGTGTAAATATGTATGCTGTGTGAGTGTGTGTGTGTGTCTGTGTTAGAGTACCAGTTTTATTTTATGCTATTGTATTATATAGTTTTGACATTTTAAAGTCAAAATAAAATAACAAAAACGTGCACTGTTGCTTAGTAGTTTTCTTTGACTTTTAACTGCTATCTGTATAGCTTTGTGGCAGCATTCGAAACTGCTTATATAAAGTTAATTTCTTAGCTTGAAAAATGAAAGAAAACTAATATAAAAAGGAAACTTGATATTGAGCTGGGATACAAAATGTAATTTTGATGCTTACGCGTTACATTGTTGTTGGTGAAAAGTGCAACTTTTTTTTTTAGAAATGAACAAATTATTTTGGAATTAGTTAAAAGAGAGAGAGAGGGCGGTGTGTTTAGAGCTTTCGGTACTATAAAGTAGGCGTGAGCATGAGATGGAATTCGTCAGCTTGACTTCATAGTCGACGTATTAACTACTTCAGCCTACAGCAATTTGGTGCATTAAGAAACACTAGAACTGGTATAATTTTAATGATGCATTCCTCAATGTCTTAACTCGGTTCCAAAATATTTGCCATTCACAAAGTAATTGATTCTGGGATGGCCCAACGCCAAAACGATATTTCAAAAATTATAAAATTGACTATAAAACAATAAAAGCGTATTTGTCAACTAATACATGTACGATTGATAGTGTAGACGTTGGTAGTTGAGTACTACAAAAATGTTTAACTTTCGGTTAATAAGTATTTAAAATATATATACGACATTGGTGTAATAGGATATCTATCTCAAAGTTGTAATCTAAAGTGCGAGTCTCTAAGTACTAAAACTCCATTTATTTAGTTAACTGCTAATATTTAATTTAATTATTCTACGATGCCATTGGAAACTCTAAGTATTTAGTGTTCATTTACCAAATTTATTCGCTATAAAAAGTATATTCATATTATCATTGTATATGTATGCATAATAATTGAGTATGTGTGTGTGTGTGTCTGCATGTGTGCATGCATGTGTATGCTTTTGTTTGCTTTCTTATATAATTTGTGGCACATATATAATTATGCCACACAATTATGTTAATTTAAATGTTTTGTTCCTCTCATATGTTTCATTGTTTTCTGTTTTTATTATTACAACTGTAATGGGATTTTTTTTTCTGTTGTTAAATATGTCCTTTTGTTGCAGTTGTTGCTTTCGCTTTGTTTTAGTTAATTTACAAATAATTTTTGTTTAATTGTTTTTTGTTCAGTTTGTTTTATATTTTAATGTTTGTTATTATTCTCATTTTTGTAGGTATAAATATGCATTTTATGTATAAATATTATAATTTTTTTTTTTGTATAATTTTATTTTTAGAACTTTAACTAATTATTTTAGCCATATATATATATTTATATTGCAGCTTATTCTTATACATTGGTTTTATTTGACTTGTATTTACAGCTTGGAATATTTTTTTTTTGCCAAATTCATGATTTGATTCAAATGTTTTGCTTTTCTATTTGATTTCAGTTTTGTTATTATTATTTCTATTTATATTTTTGAATTGTAGTGAGGATTTACTGTGCCTGCAAAAGTAAAGGATAAACCTTAAAAAATAATATGGGTGTTAGTAAGAATTGGAAAAAAGTAGTAAAAAAGACAATTATTAAAAAAATAAAATTCGAACTGACAAAAATGTTATATACGAGTATGAATGTTTTTATGAAAACACTGGAATAATATGTAAAACAACAAGAAATGCAATAAGCAGGCATAGCAAAGTGATCGGTAATATTCTTTTTAATAAAGCAATAAATAATAATAGCAGTATTAAAATATTAATAATAAAATCCAAAATAAAATTAGGAAACAATAAACATGTCCTGCATATAACAAAAGCAAAAAAGTTAATTAGCAGCTGTCCACGTCTAGTCTCTAGAGAAGCCTACTGTGATATATAGAGAGATCTTTTGTACTGAAAAGAATACAAAATTCTAAGGAGGCACTTTGCCAATTTTGAAAGTTTATAAGTGGAAGTGATTTTAAAGCATCCGGTTTATTTCTGTCTTGTAGCAAAGCATCGTAAAAAATATTACTTTCCTTCCTTTAAAGTTAAAAAATATCTTTGTAACTTTTATGCAAAACAATTGTGTTTAACTATTTAACTTCATTTTAAATATCTGTCCTAAAAAAAACGACAAGAGTTTCACTTACTGAGTAATCTAGGAGCACGTTTTCGGTTTACCTGACTGATTTTGTTTAAAAACAAGAAATGAGCCTCTTCCGTTCATATAAACCAGTCAATACATTTGAATAAAATTTAAAAAAATCTTAACAAAATAACTCAATTATACAAAAAAGTGTAAATGACTTTGTAAAAAGTTTTAAGGATGTAATATTTCTTAATAAATAAGAAATATAGTGCAAAAAAAACTGTCAGTGTACGTTCACACCTGGCAAACACTTGTTTAATGCTAGAAACACAAATGCGACGAACGACGAATTTTTGGTCGCGAATATTCGTCGCCAAAAATAAAACACATTCGTGTATATGAAAATACACACAATCGTAGTGTTGGTCGAAATTCGTCATACTCAGCGAAAGTTGAAATAGATTTATTTCTAATTGTTTCGTCAGCGAACGACGAACAAAACAGTATCAGGTGCCCAGGTTTCAAATACTCAAACTGGGTTTTTATAGAAAAACATAGTTCACTACTGTAATGTGGGTGCTGTTGGCTGAAGTAGTAGAACACGAGACTATGAAGCGGAGAGTCCTGAGTTCGAGCCCCAGCTGAGTCATGAAATATTGTGATGAATTCTTCTGATCAGCATTAGTGCGTGATTGTGTTAGTTGTTGCCAGCCTGTTTTCAGTGATGAAGTCATAGTACTGATCACTGGACAATTACTGGCAGCGACTGATCCAATCATGTACTAAAAGCAGAGTAACAGCACCCACCTTCGTCGGCCCTGTAGCAAAAATTAGCCGGCGAAGTAAAAGGTTGAAATAGCTACAAAAAAAAAAAAAAAAAAAAAAAAAAACTGTCTATCTTCTCATCTTTCCTAATCTGTCCCCTCAATACTATCCCCTCGTTTTCAGTTCCAGCGCAACGCATTGCATATATAGGGGACATCCCCTGAGTGCTGGTCCTACACCTAAAAAAAAAAAAAAATGTTGCATGTAGCACGAAAATTTTGAGTGCATACTAAAAATGCATTCACCAATTCACAACAAATTATTATTCGGACGACTTTTTATTAACTTTGAACACTTTTTACAATATAGTATTCCTTCCTATATCTCACTTTTTCATATGGTCACCCCATCAGCTGTTAAATGGAAAGAATAATTTATTTACAGAAAAAAAATTTCAGAAAATAATTACAAAAAGGAATTTGTTCTGGAAAAGTAGACACCACCCCGGGTAATTATTGAATGACTAAACAATCTGGCATCAGAAGATTACAAGGATTTGTAAGAAAATTTAAAATTTTGTTTGTTCATTATTGTAATTTATTCGTCGTTATTTTGTTTCATACAACGAATTTATAGAGCGAATTTGTACCAACGAATTCGTCGCACTGAACGAAATTCGTCGTTCGTCGCAGTTGTGTTCCTAGCATAAGACAACGTATTTACTGAACACTAATAAAAAATATTTTCTTTTTTTAAAACAGAGTCAGACATAACTAATAGACAATAGAAAATGTTCTTGGATATTGTATTTTTTATTTTCTTTTTATCTTTAACTCGGACCGGTACTCAGGGTATGATTCCCACATATGCAGTGCATTGCGCCAGAACTAGGAAGGAGTTCAGAGGACCGATGAAGAAAGATGAGAAGATAATAGAGAATTCGTTGTATCTATTTGAACCTTTTTACTTCGCTGACTAATTTTTGGCTACAGGGATGACGAAGGAGGACGCTGTTCCTCTGCTCATCAGTATTTGCCAGTGTCAGTCGCCAGTGGCCAGTGCTATGACGTAATCACTGAAACAGGCCGCCAGCATGCACTAATGCTGTTCAGAAGAATTCGAAACAATATTCATGACTGAGTGCGGAGTCGAACTCATGACCCTCCACTTCAAACTTAACTACTTCAGCCCAAAGCAACCTCAACAATCTTTAACTCACGGTACCGTTGGCCGAAAGTCCCGAGTTGAACTCTGTGCTCAGTCGAATATGGTGTCGAAATATTCTGATCAGCATTAGTCCATGATTGTGTTAGTTATAGCTGGCCTATTTTACTGCCGAGGACCTAGCACTGGACATGGCATATAGCTGACTGTGGTTGACATTATCATGTACTAAAGAGTAGAACAACAACACTTTTCTTAGACTGACCTGTAGCAAGAATTAGCCGGTTAAATAAAACATTAAAATATCTATACAAAATCTGTTCAGGAACCACATGAGAGTTATATAATAAAATGTCATGCTTTTGAAAATGTTTAAAAATCAAAACAAACAGTTTATATTTATTAAAACTGTGTATCTTCTCATCTTTCCTAATCTGTCCCCTCAATATTATCACCTCGTTTTCAGTTCCGCCGCAATGCATTGCATATATAGGGGTCATCCCCTGAGTGCTAGTCCAAGATAAAAATAAATAAAAAAAATAAATAAAAAAAATAAATCAAGAGCTTGAGGTCCGTTTTTAATAAAATAATTTTAAACTTTTTTTTCTTGTCAATATTTCAATATCATGTGAATATTTTCTTTAGAAAGAAGACTTCTTCAGAAAGAAGATTTCTTCAGAAAGAAGATTTCTTCAGAAAGAAGATTTCTTCAGAAAGAAGATATCTCTCTTCAGGATGAAGATATTTAGAGGACATCGAAATATTGACAATAAACAATTTTAAAGATATTTTAAATAAAAATAAGTGCGCCAAAACCCATTGTTCTAAGATATAATTTAAAGTTTAGAGGTCGAAAAATTACCAGTCAAATAAATAATATTCGATATGAACCAATTTTATTCTATTTTATCTTTCTTATTCCAAACCAAATGTTTTGTGAATTAACTGAGGCAATACCTCAGAAAAATTGCATTAAAAGTAATTTTCAAAACATAAAAATTCTTTCCCAGAACAATTATTTTAATACGAAGCAGACGTTTTCCATCCAACATTTATATTACAATGCACTAAATTATAGATTTTATAAATTAGCTGTAATAGAAAAGAAAGTATTTTCCTGAATAGAATACATATTCTATACAATACTTTGCCTCTAAAAATTTCTGTTCGTCGCAACTATTTTTCAATAGAAATATTTACAAAGTTAAATGTTAGAAAGTAATAGTTTCCTACTGGCACACACCCTGACTTGCTAAGTCTCCTAAAAACGGTTTACAATATTTTCAAGAATGGAATTACTCATTAAATGCGCTGCTGAGAGAAGACTCAGTAATAACCACTTAAAGCATTTTGATAAAGTGTAATAAATAAAGCAAAATAAATGAAATTAAAACTTATTGAAAACAACAAACTACCGAAGCATGCAAAAATAGTTCAAACGGAATAATAAAGAAAATTTAGAGGAGAAAAAAAAACACAATTTAACACTATGGAAATGCTGTTGTTGCAATTTCTAAAGGTGCAAAAATGTTCATAATTTATGTCGGAAACATTCAGTTCAACTGAAAACGTTCGCTAGAGGATCTATTTTATGTATTTACACATTTATAAAAATTGTACTTTACCAACCTGTGGGCTAACTTGAAATTGTTGTATGGGATAAGCAACAACACCGGCTGCCTGCGGTATAGCAGCGCCGGCAACACCCGCCGTCGCCAATTGTTGAGCAGGAGATATTTGTGCTTGTGTAGCAACACCTTGCCAAGTTGCCGGAATTTGAACGCCCATGCTGTAAATGTACAAGCAAAGAGAAAGTTATTAATAATATAAAATATTTTCAGTACTTTAAAATAGTTTCACATGCTGATTTAAATTTCTTTAATAATATTTTTATAATATATTAAGCAAACTGATTGAGAATTTATCTGCAGAAACTTATAATTATATGTATGATGTAATAAAAATTTAATTTTTCATTTTGCAACGCGAAACGAAGAAAAGATTTCGCTTGTTACGGTTTTCTAAAAATTCCAAACCCTACTTTGCTTTTGGTTGTGTAATTCTCAATTGGTTTTCGAAAGTTTGTGCATACACTAAGAGGCTTTATTATTTTGGAATTATTTCAAAGATTGAAATTCTTTAATAATATTTATATAATAGATAAATTAATCAAACTGATTGAGATATTATCTCCAGAAATTTACAATTATATGATTTACTAAAAATTATATTTTCCACCGTTTTGAATACTTTTATGGCTTACGAAAGGGAAACAGAAAATAGAATTTGCTTGTAACTGTTTCTAAAAATTCCAAATCCTACTTGCTTTTGGTTGTGTAATTCTCAATTGGTTTTCTAAAGTTTGAGCAAAAGCCAAGAAATTTCTCTTACATAATATAGTTTTCCATCAATCAAGAGTGGATTTTAAAATTTTACAAAGAAAACATTTTTCAAGTATTATAAAGGGTGTTTTTATAAGAGCTTGCTGATTAGAAATTTAAATAAAACAAATGCCAAATTATGAAATGGCCAAAAAAAATTTTTATTTGGTAGATAATTTCTTGTCATTTAACATTTAAATATAATTTCGGGCATATGGCCACCACGACTATTTTGCACAAAGGTCATTCTGGAGGTCCAATTTTCGACCACCTTTTCAAGCATTTGAGGGCGTATTTCAGCAATGACACGTTGACGCTTTGGATTTCAGGTATCCTCACAAAAAATAATCGAGTGGCGTCAAATCACACGAACGCGGAGGCCAATTCACCGGTCCATTTCTCGAAATAATGTTGTCGTTGAAATGTTCTTTCAATAAGTCCATTGTTTCGCCCGCAGTATGACAAGTGGCACCATCCTGTTGAAACCACATTTCGTTTACATCCATATCTTGAAGTTTTGGCACCAAAAATTCATTGATCATGATTCTGTATCGATTTCCATGCACGGTAACGCGTCGTCCTTCCTCATTTTTAAAGAAATAAGGACCGATGATTCCACCAGCGCATAGACCG